>VDFB02266180.1:0-23164 GCA_007258455.2 Sequoia sempervirens
AAGGAAAGAGTAAGGAGGAAACATAAATTGAAAACTAATTCCTACGGTGATGCACCAAATATTAAGGATTTGTACCACTGCTTTGACACATAATGTGATCAATAAAACTCACTATAGCATACACAACTCATTTTTGACATGTTTTGCATAAGTATTTCATAGAGAGGCTTTGAAGTTTATAACAAAATTCAAGAGGAACAACAAATGACCTTCCTAGAGGCTCAAATATTTGACTTCACAGCTGAATCCTGCATAGAACTAGTAGAGCACAAACTATGACCTGCACAAACATGCACTCCTGCATAAAGGCAATGAGAAACTAGACTAGAACCAAGGATAAACATTATCATCATAAGGAAATATCAATAATTTCATGTTATTGCACAGTATCCAGTATTGAGAAGGAAAAATAGCTTGATTTTATTGATTGAAATGTAAAAATACAGTTGAGTACAAGTTTGTAAAAGAGTTACAATGTTGTCTCCTGCTGAAAGAACTCCAAAATGAGTTACAATGTGGCATGAGAATCAAAAGAACTAACTTCAACAATGAAAATTGAAGGTACTATATCCTTTTTCAAGAAGTTGCACAAAGATAGGAACTAGAAACTTCTTGGTCGTGTATAACCAAAAAGCCTAAAAAATAGCCCCCAAACTCCCTCCAAAGTGAAGAAAAGGTCAAACCTTGACCTTACCCATCATAAATGCATGAGAAACTGCCCCTAGATGCTCTCATTCCCTCCAAAACCAAGTCAAAAGCACTCCTACATCCTCTCCATATGTCAGATAACTTCCTCCAACCTCTCCTATATGTTTGGCACAACTCATCAATTTTCAACTATTCCCCCTTGATTCATACTTAGAAAGCCAACGCCTCTTATCTTACATTATATTCAACATTTAATGAAGTGACTTATAATTACATCACTTAAATCGATGTTTTACATTTCAAATTTATTTTAATTCATGCAAAACAAAGGCATGACCTGACCACATTTGAAAAGAAATATGTAAAAATGGGACATTGACTATACTTTGCAAGGTATGCAAAAGGCATTCAACATTATGCAAATCATTAGTTCATGTTAAAAGTTTAAAACAAAAGCAAAAAAACACCCTTTGTTTGTCAGCCAACTTTAGGGCTTTGGAAACCCTAACACCAAAACCATGACTCAACACACATTTCACCTTCATTTGCATTTTCCACTCTTTCTGTTTTGTGCTTGAGCCGCCAAGGGTTAGATTGAAGCTTTCATAGAGTTTATGGAGTTTTCCTCTGCAAGATCTGCGCGTGGTGTGGCCTTTTCCTTGCATAAAGTGCTATGGTTTTTCTGATTCTGTGAAAGAAAACTTATTTTTCTACTTTCCTTGTTCATAAAATGCTAAAAAATGTTTCGATTTTTTCTTTGTACATCTCCTCATGCTCGATGCTTCTCTATGGAAGAAATTATGAAGGCTTCTTCATAATATTTTTTGTATCTTTCATTTGAGATTCATTTCCTTAGCTGAGAGTTTCTTGGCATACCAATTTGAAGGTAATGCTTGCAGATTGAAGGCCGTGGTTTTGAACCTACATATTCTGGAAACCCTTGAAATTTTGACCCGGCTTATTGTGGTTTTCATCTTTCTATGCAAATACTCGAGGCTATGAAACCCTCGGCTCACATTTAGCATTCTGTGTTTTTCTTCTACAAGTTCTTCTAAAGCTTTTTGTTTTAAGAGACTATAAAGTGCCTATAGGGTTTTCAAAAACCCGACCCACTTCATGTCCCTTGGATAATTTGGAAATATCCTCATGTTGATATCAAAGAACATAATGTTGCAATTGGCATATTGATCATGTCTGTCTTCAGAACTATAGCCTTCAAATACATGGATTATTATGCAAAGCATTTCAAGAATATGCAAGCTGTCTAAAATGTTCCCAAACCTTTCTTTAATCTGTACTTTCCTTGTTAAATCATCCAACAAAAGGTGAATGCATGGTATCTTATAAATTTTTCTCTTCAAATAAATCTCTACATTTTATATACCTTGTTGAATTCAGACTATGCCAAGTGTAGCTCCTCCACTGCCTTCTGTTGTATTGTAGAAGCACTTAATTGATGAGAACTGCCTTTTATATATTCATGGATTGTTGATTGTGCTTTCCATGGTGACACCAAGACCATTATGTATTTCCTTTGGGTAGCAGTGTTATCATCAAGTAGAACTTTCCATGACTATCACAGAAACAATGTCCTCTCTTCCAGGTGAATCACAGTCCATTATTGCATCATTGTTTTTATGATTGTGATATGGTATTTACTTGTGCATAAACATTTTATGTGTAATCAATGACTCCTCCTTATCTTTGGAAATAAAACCGACAAAATGAAGCACCATTTTCTTTTGTGCATTGAAGTGGAACTCCAACCAAATCTATCATCATTTGATTGAACACTACCCCATTGATACTATTGGCAGTTAAAGTAACTATTTTTTCTGATTACAACTATACAGTCCTCTCTTCATAATATTGACATCATTTAATATTGTCATCCTTTTGATTGGATTACCAAGTGTATCATGATCTTGACTATCCTCTACTCTTATAGGTTGTCATTCATGCCACATGCATTATCTTCCACATTTGTATATGAATACTAAGTCTCGTCAAATGCATTATTGCTCTCTATCAGTGCATACCAAACTATTCTTATTCATGAAAACCATCATGGAATCCTTGAAGGCCAAATTTTGAACCATGACTATGTTGATAGTGGAGTGTCTTTATTGATAAGGGCATGCCTTCTCTACAAAGGAGACTGTCCCTTATTAACATAATCATGATTGTGTAATGTTTGTTTTCAAGGGTTTCATTGATAATTCCACTCATGATTATCTCTCTCAAATGAAACAAGAGGGCAATATGTTGGGCTCAACTATTGTGGGAGCCCATTTTACTCCACATGGTATAATATCAAATGAAAATACTCCAACAATGAGAATTTCACCTATGCTTGCACAGTGAACAAACATGTTAGATAAAAATAGTGAAGCCAAAAGCTTCCAATGATGCTTCATGATTTGATGATACTCCTCTACTTTTCCTTGATACTTATGATGTTGCAAACTATTTCAATGCCTTATGAGAATGGACTATATATTTTTTGATGTAGCATGTGTAGAGAATATGGGTCTTGATCTCTAACACGACTTTTCTAATCTCTTGCAGGCATCTCAAGTAGCAGCAAGTCAACTTTTGGAGCAACCAAGCAAGAGGGACTAAAGCAGGGATGCATCGGTTCAACTTGGGCTTGGTCATTCAGGCAATGACAGATCCCTACTCTCTTCATATGCTCTTTTCCTTTTATATCTTTAAATGTATAGTTTGTGTCTTATGTTGAATTGAAATAGTTATTCCCACAGCTTGTGTGGGACACCATACATTTGTAATTATCAATAAAGACAACATTTATGCAAAAAAATTGCAAATCTTTCTCTTGTATACACTTACATAATAAACTGCAATTTATTTGATAACTAATTTTGTGCATATGAATGGAACTTCAACAGAAATCAATGTGTACCTTTTATCTTTATTTTGCAAAAACTATCTCAGCTCTACCTGACTGAGCTGGAAGCTAAATTAGGTAACATTTTTGGCGACATTTGTGATATGTTTGCCTGCTAAACATCCTGACCAGTTGCCTGAACTTATCCATTGGGCACATGAGTCAATAGGAACTTGACAATACTTGAAAAATAGACTTGCATACTGATGTAACTCATCCAAAATAGTGTATAACACCTTCAAACCTTATTCCACCTACCAAAAACTTAGAAAAAATTGACCAACCAACTATGCAAAACAACACTTAGAGGAAATGAAAAACTAACCCTACTCTACACTAACCAAGAAAGAAACTAACTCAAATGAAACCATTCACCGGTTGGGTAAAGTAGTTTCCTTTTCTGCAAAATATACAATGCTTTACATGATTTTGGACAGCTACATGAAAATGAACAGTGGATAAAAGGCCAAGAAACAGCTGCACCATATCTTGAAAAATATATACAAACTCACTAACCTCTTCATATGGAATATAAATTCTACTGCCTTGAGGTGGCAAAGTGACTTGAATATGCTCTTCTTCAATTGCACCTTCATGCTCGGGTGCAAGCATGATAGGAATCTTCTTGTTGGCCTCCACTCTAGCAATATATTTAATTGGACATCCTGTTGACAAGATAAATTTGGAACTGCTCTTGTTGGTTTCACTCTTATCAACTGTATCCTCAACCACAATTGTTTCTTTCTTTGGTTAAATCATTCCTTCAACCTCGTGATCCTCCACAACCAAGTTGTCCAATACTGTTTTCTCATGGATTAGTATTCTAACAATGTCACTTTCATGCTCTGGCTGATCACAACTTATCAATTTTGTTAGCTCACATACATCTTCTTCCTCAATACTAACAGTTAAAGGAACTTCAACAAACAAATCAATCGAATCTTAAGTTTGAACACCCTCTTCTACCTCTTCAACCTGTTGTCCCACATTTATTTTCTCAAAAAATGACTATTTGACATCTAAATTTGAAATAAAAGTTTTAAGATCATCCCAAAAATAGTCTTCTTCAATCTCATTTTCATTTTGTTATGGGAGTGGGTTGTTTATTACCTTGTTCCAACTCTGTTGAAGATTCAAATCATCAAATTTTTGAACTACTTCATGTTGTTCTACAGTTGACAAGGATGTGATATGAATTTTAACCTCTTCTTCATTAACAAACTGTGGCAATTCATCAAATAAATTAGTGAGAATTTGAAAACTATCAACCATTTGTACTTCTATATTATGTTGATCTTCATCTACAACTTCATTTACCTATGTTATCACATCTGATTTATCATTTTCAAGCTCTTTTTCAAACATAACAACAACTAAAAGATTTGCTTCTTTCGCTATAAGTACCTCTTTTTCTTGATCTATAATTTGTTTATTCTAAGAAACTAAAACATCAATGGGTGCATATATGCATGGGTTGATTATACTTGAACAAGAAGTCTAATTTTCTTGAGGCTCTTGAGGCTACACAAGCTTTGGAGAAAGTTTCTCTTGAGAGGGTGTAAGTTGAACCTGCTCAAGTATAGGTTCATTTTGTATGAAGCATAATGTATTGAACATAGGAATACCTTTTTCAAAAAATGAATTTGGAAATGAAAGAGTTGATTGAGCTTTTGACTTCTGGGCAAACAAACGTTTCTTTTGTTCTTCTTTTGTCTCCACCTCTCTTGCAAGCTCTTCTCATGTTTCCTTTTCTATGCTAGCAACTTTTGTTCATACCTTTGTGCCTCCACCTCTCTCTGATGACAAAAAGCTTGATAGGATTTCTCCTCTTACTAAATGTTATTATACTCATTTTCTCTATCTATGTCTAACATTTCCCTTTCAAACTGTAGCAATATCTCCTTGATGCTACCCTAATTAGTATCCATGTTAGAAATTTGAGATTGACTAGGGAGGCTACAAGGTTGGCTCAAAGTAGGATAAGTTTCACAAGGTCTGGTATGGGTATAAACATGCTGCAAAGAAGGTTGAGCAAGAGTGTTATGACTGTAATGAGGAAAAAGGGTGTTTGGAGGCCAAAAGCCTAAAATTTCATGGTATGGAGGAGGGTAACCATAGTGATGGTGATGATTAGACATTACAAGGATAAAACATAAAGTATAGACAAGTCTAGATAACAAACTTGGAATGATAACAAACAAGGTCTTGAAACACTAGAAAGTGGGTCAAAACACCAATTGGAGTCACCAGGTGCTGAGAAAGTACTTCAAATGATAAAAACTAAAGAGTAGCACCAACCTCATTTAGTTGCAGGTATTCGGACTGTTGAAACTAGCTGATATACGATTGAAGTCACCATGGTGTTGTTCGTACTTCCTCCAAAGGCTGATAATATTGAGAAAAACACCAAATTTCTCAATACTATGATGCAAAGTTCATCACACTGGTCCCACCGAGCGTGCCAAAAACTGTTGTCTCCTAATAGTGTACCCCTGCTACGTTGCACAACTTAGCATATTGGAGAAACATGGGAACTTTTCTAAGGTTTTTGGTCACCTAAAGCAGAAAAGAACCTCTAGAGAAAGTTGGCTCTTATGGTACTCACCTAAAACTACTTCTTGTTTTGCAAAGGAAAGAGTAAGGAGGAAACATAAACTGAAAACTAATTCCTATGGTGATGCACCAAATATTAAGGATTTTTATCGCTTCTTTGACACACAATGTAATCAATAAAACTCACTACAACATACACAACTCAATTTTGACATGTTTTGCATAAGTATCTCATAGAGAGGCTTTGAAGTTTATAACAAAATTCAAGAGGAACAACAAATGACCTTCCTAGAGGCTCAAATGTTTGACTTCATAGTTGAACCTTGCATAGAACTAGTAGAACACGAACTATGACCTGCACAAACATGCACTCCTGCATAAAGGAAATGAGAAACTAGACTAGAACCAAGGATAAAAATTATCATCACAAGGAAATATCAATAATTTCATGTTATTACACAATATCCAGTATTGAGAAGGCAAAATAGCTTGATTTTATTGATTGAAAGGTAAAAATATAGTTGAGTACAAGTTTGTAAAAGAGTTACAATGTTGTCTCCTGCTAAAAAAACTCCAAAATGAGTTACAATGTAGCATGAGAATGAAAAGAACTAACTGCAACAATGAAAATTGAAGTTACTATATCCTTTTTCAAGAAGTTGCACAAAGATGGGAACTAGAAACTTCTTGGTCATGTATAACCAAAAATCCTAAAATATAGCCCCCAAACTCCCTCCAAAATGACTGCAAAGTGAAGAAAAGGTCAAACCTTGATCTTACCCATCATAAAAGCATGAGAAACTACCCCTAGATGCTCTCATTCCCTCCAAAACCAAGTCAAAAGCACTCTTACATCCTCTCCATATGTTGGATAACTTCCTCCAACCTCCCCTATATGTTTGGCACAACTCATCAATTTTCAACTATTCCCCCTTGAATCATACTTAGAAAACCAACTCCTCTTATCTTGCATTATATTCAACATTTAATAAAGTGACTTATAATTACATCACTTAAATCAATGTTTTACATTTCAAATTTATTTCAATTCATGCAAAACAAAGGCATGACTCGGCCACATTTGAAAAGAAATATGCAAAAAGGGGACATTGACTATACTTTGCAAGGTATGCAAAAGGCATTCAACGTTATGCAGGGCACTAGTTCATGTTAAAAGTTTAAAACAAAGGCAAAAAATCACCCTTTGTTTGTTGGCCAACTTTAGGGCTTTGGAAACCCCAACACCAAAACCATGACTCAACACACATGTCACCTTCATTTGCATTTTCCACTCTTTCTATTTTTTTCTCGAGCCACCAAGGGTTAGATTGAAGCTTTCATGGAGATTACAGAGTTTTCTTCTGTAGGATCTATGTGTGGTATGACATTTTCCTTGCATAAAGTAATATGGTTTCTTTGATTATGTGAAAGAAAACTTATTTTTTTGCTTTCCTTGTTTAGAAAATGCAAAAAATGTTTTGATTTCTTCTCTGTACATCTCCTCATGCTCGATGCTTCTCCGTGGAAGAAATTATGAAGGTTTCTTCATACTCTTTTCTATATCTTCATTTGAGAGTCATTTCCTTAGATGAGGGTTTCTTGGCATACCCATTTGCAGGTAATGCTTGCATATTGAAGGTCATGGTTTTGAACCTACATATTCTGGAAACCCTTGAAATTTCAACCTAGCTTACTGTTGTTTTCATCTTTCTATGCAAATACTCGAGGCTATGAAACCCTCGGCTCACATTTAGCATTCTGTGTTTTTCTTCTACAAGTTATTATAAAGCTTTATGTTTTAAGAGACTATACAGTGCCTATAGGGTTTTCAAAAACCCGACCCACTTCATGGCCTTTGGATAATTTGGCAATATCCTCATGTTGATTTCAAAGAACATAATGTTGGAATTGGCATAGTGATGATGACTGTCTTCAGAACTGTGGCCTTTAAATACATGGATTATCATAGCAAGCATTTCAAGAATATGCAAGGTGTCTAAAATATTCCCAAACCTTTCTTTAATCTATACTTTCCTTGTTAAATCATCCAACAAAATGTGAATGCATGGTATCTTATAAATTTTTCTCTTTAAATAGATCTCTGCTTTTTATATACCTTGTTGAATTTGAACTATGCCAAGTGTAGCTCCTCCACTGCCTTCTGTTGTATTGTAGAAGCACTTAATTGATGAGAATTGCCTTTTATATATTCATGGCTTGGTTATTGTGCTTTCCATGGTGACACCAAGAACATTATGTCTTTCCTTTGGGTAGCAGTGCTATCATCAAGTAGATCTTTGCATGACTGTCACAAAAATAATGTCCTCTCTTCCAGGTGAAGCACAGTCCATTATTGCATCATTGTTCTTATTATTGTGTTATGGTATTTTCTTGTGCATAGACATTTTCTCTATAATCAACGACTCCTTATCTTTGGAAAGAAAACCCACAAAATGAAGCACCATTTTCTTTTGCGCATTAAAGTGGCACTCCAACCAAATCTATCATCATTTGTTCAACACTACCCCATTGATACTGTTGGAAGTTAAAGTAATTGTTCTTTGTGATTACAACTATACAGTCCTCTCTTCATAATATTGACATCATTTAATACTGTCATCCTTTTGATTGGATTACCGAGTGTATCATGATCTTGACTGTCCTCTGCTCTCATAGGTTGTCATTCATGCCCAATGCATTATCCTCCACATTTGTAGATGAATATTGAGTCTCATCAAATGCAATATCGCTCTCTATCAGTGCATAATAGACTATTATTATTCATGAAAACCATCATGGAATCCTTGAAGGCCAACTTTTGAACCATGACTATGTTGATAGTGGAGTGTCTTTATTGATAAGGGAAACCCTTCACTACAAAGGAGACTGTCCCTTATTAACATAATCATGATTATGTAATGTTTGTCTTCAAGGGTTTCATTGATAATTCCACTTGTGATTATCTCTCTCAAATGAAACAAGAGGGAAACATGTTGGGCTTAACCCTTGTGGGAGCCCATTTTACTCCACATGGTATAATATCAAATGAAAATACTCTTGCAATGAGAATTTCACCTATACTTGCACAGTGAACAAACATGTTAGATAAAAATAGTGAAGCCAAAAGCTTCCAATGATGCTTCATGATTTAATGATACTCCTATGCTTTTCCTTGATACTTATGATGTTGCAAACTATTTCAAGGCCTTATGAGAATGGACTATATGTTTTTTGATGTAGCATGTGTAGAGAATATGGGTCCTAAGCTCTAACACAACTTTTCTAATCTCTTGCAAGAATCTCAAGCAGTAGCAAGTCAAATTTTGGAGCAACCAAGCGAGAGGGACTGAAGCAGGGATGCAACGGTTCAACTTGGGGTTCGTCATTCAGGCAATGACAAATCTCTACTCTCTTCATATGCTCTTTTCCCTTTATATGTTCAAATGTATAGTTTATATCTTATGTTGAATTGAAATAGTTATTTCCACGACTTGTGTGGGATGCCATACATTTGTAATTATCAATAAAGACAACATTTATGCAAAACTTCCATATGCAAGTTATATGTTCTCCCTTATTTCCATAATCTATGTATACTAGCTAATTATACTTCACTACTATTCTAACTAGCTTCTATCAAATGGGTAGTGAATACCATTATTTACATAATAAAACAACCATTACTTACTTGAATAGTACTTACTTGCATGTGGTTTCATAGCAGTCACCTCGAGTTCAACATGACTACTACTATAAATATCATGTGCATGCTCATCGAGTACATCATCATAATCACTATCAACATTGACATGAAGTTGTACAGCTTTGTAAAGATCTCTATTGATAGGGCCTTTTTCTTTTCATTCCGCTTTCATTTAATTGCTATGCATGTGGTTTAATCATCATGCAAAAATTAATATAAGGCAAGTAAAGAATGAAAAAGCTATAAATTTTTGTCCAAAAGAACATTTTAAGCATGAAGAATGACAAAACATTAGGACAAATTAAAGAATGCAAAAGCTATAATTTTTTTGTCCAAAAGAAGAATGACAAAACATTGGGACAGATTAACTTACAACTTAAAGAATACAAAATCTAAATTTTTTTGTCCAAAAGAACATTTTAAGAATGAAGAATGACAAAACATTTGGACAGATAACTGACCACTCTTATATTACCTCAACTTCAACACAACTATGACGACTGTGTTGCACATTCTTGTCCAATTCATCATGATCACTATCAATATCGACAACTCTATTGACATCATGAAGGTGTTTTCATTTTCCTACTACTTTGATAAAATTGCTCTACATGTGGTTTAACCATCATGCAAAAAATATACAAAGCATTCAATAATCAAGTAAAGAATGTAAGCTATAAATTTGTCCAAAAGAACATTTTTTGGATCACTTCAACAATAAAGAAACTGGGTTGGATTCTCCTACGTTCAGATTTCAATAATCTACATATTAAGAGGAATTTGTATACAAAATTTCCAAACAAGAAGAAATGAGATCAATAGAGCCTCTTACCTCATCTGAATCCGTGGATTTATGCTCATTCCATGTAGAAACTATAGGGTTAATGGAGGCAACCAACTGCGAAACTTGTTGAGTGAGACCGAATATGCAACTCATTACATGTTGGTACCCTTCATTTGAGTTGACATGATCTAGAGAGGCTCCTATTGGGCATTTAACAAATGGTTGTGAAATCTTTGTTGACGAACTAGATTTCCACTTCATCCTACTCTTAGATTTACTAGGATCTAGTGCTGCCATATAATTGACAATATATTTTGCACCTGCTTCTTTATTACTGTTTTCCACCTAAAATACAATGTCAATTTCAACATATAGTTAGTTCAATAAAAAATAAAAATAATAGCACATGTAACAAATCAAGGAACTCACTTCAAACACTGGAGGTAACAAGGTCAAGACCCTCTCCAAACACTGGAGGCAACAAGGTCAAAACCCTCTCCAAACACTGGAGGAACAAAAGTACAAAACCCACTCCAAACATTGGAGGAAACCAAAATACAAAACCCACTCCTTCCAAAGGAGGCACAAATTACATAACCCTCTCCTAATCCCAAGAAGGCACACACCATCCCCGTTCGTGAAAACCAGGTAAAACAACATGGTGCAACTATGCACGTTTTCCATGGCAACGCAAAGGTTGACTAATAATAACGACAACCCGTACCAATAAATGAACCCCTATCTGGAAGACTTCCCAACCGTTGACTCTACTTCCACAACATCGAGGACGAACATGATAACACTACAAACATCTCCGACAGTTAAATAAGCTAATGTTCGGATTTCCTAAATCCAGTCAATCACAGTTTTCATTACTTGCATTTATCCAATCAATTAAACCCATTTCTTTTCACGGCATTGAAATATTTAAAAACAGATCATTTACTCTAAATTTCACAACCATATTCCAAAATCAAGACGTTTTAATAAATAACATCATCGGATTAAAATTAAACCAATCATTAACTCTAAGGTTCACAATTAGATCCATAATCAAAGCATTTTGATGATTAAAGTCATTTGACTAAAATAAACCATTCATTAACTCTAATTTTCGCAATTATAATCATAATCAAAACACTTTAATAATGAAGTCATCTGATTAAAATTTAAATCAATCGTTCTCTCTAGGTTTCACGATCATATACTATAAATAAGACCATTTGATTAATAAAACATTTAGATTAAATAATAAGTCACTCATTTACCCTAAGTTTCGCCATCGTATTCTATAATTAACACATTTGATAAATAACATTTAGATCAAATAAATTGGTCTTTATTTCAACTCAGCATTAAATAAATCAAATAAATCTCATTTGATTAAAATAACTCATTCATTATCTCCAAGTTTAACAATTATATTCATAATCAAAATATCTTAATAAATACAACATTTAATTAAAATTAATTAATCTTTATTTCAATTTAGCATTAAATAAATCAACTAAATCTTATCTCCACTTGAATACAATTATATTCCAAAACAAATATACTTAATAGTACATACTCAACGTATATCCTGTTATATATTTAAAGATCTAAATCACATTGTCGACATTAAATGAATATTAAACCAATAATTCAATTCTACTTGATCAATCTACAATTAATCAAAATCAATATTTTAAATAAAAATGTTCGATTATTCATCAATTTCATTTCCACTTATACAAATGAGTTAATCATTTCAAAGTTCCTATTTTAGATATTAAACATCATTTTAACATATGCCTCTAAAATATTATTATAATATTAAATATATATTTATATACATATAACATATATAATATATATATATATATATTATATATATAGTACATATATATATTATTATATAATATATATATAATATTAAAACAATATTAAAAAAAATGAATTTACATTATTCAAGAAGGAAAATGAATTTTCTTTTCGAAGGAAAGGAACCCTAATTAGGGCACACGTTGCCCAGCCTCCCCATGGGCGGCGGGCCTGTGTGCGCCTCACACAGTCCATCCCCCATGGGCGACGGGCCTGTGTGCTCTGCACACAACATCCACCTCCCACGGGCGGCGGGACTGTGTGCTTGGCACATAGCGTCCGCCTCCCTACGAGCGGCGGGACTGTGTGCTCGGCACACAGTGTCCGCCTCCCTACGGGCGGCGGTCTGTCTGCCCTGCACACGGCTCACCTCCCTGCGGGCGGCGGCGACAGCGGCGGATGGGTGGCGGTGGGGGATTGGCCTCCCCTGCCTCCCCTCAAACATAAAAAAATTATTTTATTTACATTTCAAAAATACAAAATAAACTCTCCACAAATACCCATAGAGAACTTCCCAAAAAAAAAAAAACTAGGGTTATTTTCCAAAAAATAAATAAATGGAAACCCTAGGACATTTATAAATATACTTGTGGGTCTTATTGTACAAATGCCCAACAAAATCTTGCAACCAAAACAATGAATTTTTCAACACAACCATAGGGTTTAAATCCCAGTTTTGCCAATAAATCTCTTTTGGTTTTCATTCTATTTTTCCATTGTTTGATTTTAGTTTTGGTTTTCCTTTCTAAATCCCACCACAAAATGCAAGTTTTCAAAACAATTTCTCATGGGTTTCATTGGATTCAAACAACATTTCAAAGATTTCTAAAAAGCATAATGAGGATTTAACCTATTTTCAAAATGAAGCAAAGCAAGAACAAAGAGGAACCTGATTTTTCCTCCAAAGCTTGAAGCCTTCAACAATGGTGTTTTCCAATTCCTCCTTTGAATCCAGCTCAAACAAGGGTTTCCATCTCCTTCCCCATTCCAAGCAAAGCCACCAAAATTTCTAAAAATAATCCCCCCACCAAAAATGAAAAATGGAGATGCTAAAATAGAGCTTTCCCAAATTTGACCAAAAATACCCTAAAAATCCCACTCACTAAATATATTTTAAAAAACATTTGGAAGATATTCCCAATTTTTATATTTAAAACAAATTTATATTTTCTAATTCAAACCTCGTGTACTTTTCAAAATTCCCTAAAATAAAAGAATACATTCTTTGCAAATAATTTACTTTCTCAATAATTTTCAAAAAGTGAGATTCAAAACCCATTCTCCTTTTATTTATTTATTTTAATTTAATTCTAACTACCCACATGATTTCTACTTTGATTTTTAATTAAATCATAATATACAATAATTGCCCAAAACAACTATCTCATTTAATATATCACCCTTAATCTAATTAATCAATAAATTCAATATGATTTTATTAATTAAAACAAATCAAGCAATAATATAAATGACATTTCAACATTGCAAATAAATACATTTAAACATCAATTTAACTACGCAAGTCATTTAATAACCTCTATAATTTGCAATTAAATCAATACTCAAGGTGAAATGGGCCAAATTAACACAACCAACCCGACAACAACTCGACGACACGCTATGGCTAGGGTGACGACACGCTATGGCTAGGGTGACGACTTGGCACCGAAAACCTAGCTACTATCTCCCAATCAATTTTCGTTGGTCAATGGGCACGCTCAAACCTGGAAACCAGGTGGAGTCGATGTCCTGTACCTATCAACCTGCAACAAAGGGTACATCGAACATGCATATATATATAATATGATCAAACACATCGTGAAGAGGAAATCTCATAATCGTAGGGCACTCGCAAGCGAGTGATACAATCTCGTCCCCTTCACCAATACACAATTACTAACTGACGATTATAACATCAATGATATGATCACAAGCATAAAACATCATTAAATCAGTTATTTGCTAAATTAATCCAAAACATGCCATAAAGGTAACATCAGAGTAAAATAACATCACATCAAAATATATCATTCACATCGTTTAACAGATAGCGGTCAAAAGCAACCAAGTTCCAAAGTCAAAGCATAATCAAACACAACCATTACAAAGAAAACACTACCGATCAAAGAGCCAAAATGGAGGGGTGTTACAACACCCATCAAAGTTACACTTTATCCAATTCTTCTGTTGAGGGCTCCACATAGTAGCCATTCTGGTTAGCATCTTTGACCAATTGAGTTTAGTTATATCCTTTTTGATTCCCTAGTTTTGCTTAATCCTCATTTATTTGTAGTTAGCCTCGATGTTTTCCTTAATCCTCATTTATTTGTAGTTAGCCTCGATGTTTTCCTTAATCAAAGTGACAAAAGGAGGAACTTGGTTCCAGAGATCAACAATAATATTATGTGAACAAGGGCAATTTGACCAACTTTCACCATCTCCTCAACAATAACATTATGTGAAGTGTCACAATGTTACAAAGTTAAAAAGGTTTGAATATTTGTAGGACTTTGTACATTAGGTTTATAAAATAATATTAACTTTACATAAATTAAAGTAAAATCTCCTCTTAGAAATTAGACACTTTTGACTTTAACAATACACATTAATGAAATAGTATTTTTCATAATGAAGGTAAATGGGTTATTGCCCTAACCTTTTAGGAAATGTAATTTTAGAATCAAATATGGGGATCCCAAAAAAGTTAAAATTTTAGAGATATGTTGTGATGGGTCACAACAATAAAGAAATAAGCTATAAGGTATTATTGGTTCAATCCCTTCTTCCTTTTTCTAGGAAACTTAATTTATTCATTTGGGAAAAAATATTTCATAAAGGGAGAACTAAATCCATTTAGCATGATCAAGGTGTTCATACAAACGAATAGAGGGTCAAGAAACTAGTTAGCTATGATCTTGCCACAAATAAATTTTTGATACCAAAGCCTACATCACAAACCATATCTAGGTGAGAAATAAATAAGGGACCTCAAAGCCAAACAAGAAAATAGGAACAATTGCATTTGAAAATGGAGAGTTTGAAATAAATTGTGACTAATTCTAAAAATTCAACTTCTAAAACAATCAATCCCTTTAAGAAAGAATAATTAGGAAAGTTTTTGTTTGAAACACACTCAACATGAACTTACACTCCTTTTAATCTGATATCTATTCCTTTGAAGAAGATACTAACAGTTACATTACTAGGCTTAGCAAAGAGGACAAAGAGGATAATTTTCGTGTTTATATGATTGAAATTGCACCTAAAAATGAAGAAGAGGAATCCTTGTCCATCCAAGAACTTCAAATAGTATCAAAGTTCATGTTGAAACTAGGTAGTCTTTGGGGCCCTCCACTTTTATGGAGCTAGGTGTAAGATATCAGTTAGGGTTGGAGTAATTTTAACCTCTCTTAAGGAGGTCATTCCCTTCATTTTTTACTTGAATTATTTTATACCATGATGTTGTCAAATACAAATCTCTTTCCTTAGGTCTCATGATATCCTTGAAATTGGGATCTTGACACAACTTTGTTTTAGGGACTAGACTTTCAATTTGTGATAAACTAGATTGTTGATGGGTGTAGAGTGTTACATGGTGGGTATTCTAAGAAACCACATTAATGGTCATAGCCCATTAGGGTTTGGTGTTCTACCCTAATGTAACTCTCCTTTAGCATTGGTTTCCTTTCCTCATTTCATTTTAATCTTTCATTTATTACTCACATAGTATGTGGTATTATTGCAATTTTTGTATATCATTTCTCCTTAATCATCTATGGAATCCATTGATTTCATAAAGGTCTAGTACCAGTTTATATGGAGTCGGATGTGTTGGTTTTTGGGGATCTTCCCAATAAGCCAAACACGGCTTTAGGGTTAGATATTGTATTTAATAAAAATACTAGGCAGATTAAACAAACATTTAAAGACATAGTGGTCTATGAAGAGGTGATTTCTTCTTTGTCTTATGTAAAATTATTGAAGGCCAACAATAGAGAGTGCAAGAAAAACAAGGAAACTAGAGGATTAGGTAAGTTCTCTCCTTTCTTCCCTAAAAAGTTATTCCTTTCCCAAAATGTTGAGATGTTATCTGTAATTGAAATGGAAGAATCTAGATTAGGTAGGGTTGCAATATTTTTGGTTGTTGTTGATTGAAATAAAATACCTACAAGGAAGTACCTAGATGACTGGTTTAATGTGGTGTGGTTAAAAAAAATTGGGATTCAAATCTCCTTTGCAAAATGATGCAAAAAGTCCTTTTCGTGGTTTTTTTAGGGACCATAAAATGCAACAAAAAAAAGTCCTAGAAAAGGAGTTCTAGAACATTGGGAACTCAATTTTTAGATCGATATCTTGGTCTCCAGGCATGTTGAGTGAAGAAATTATGACCCTTTCATACCCTATCTGGTTACAATTAAGGATGTTCCCCCTCAATTCTGGGCTTTTCTGTCCCAATTGGTTTCTCCATTAGGTATAGTCATGAGAATTGAGGGAACTAAAGCTACTATGTTAAACATGGATGCCAGAGTTTTAGTTGCCCTCAAACCTGGCACAAACATACCAGAGGAATTAATAGTTGAAATTGTTGAATCCTTCATAAACTGTAAATTGGAAATAATGGGGAGTATCAACACATGTTTCCTTTGTAAAAAGGAAGGACATGTAAGGAGAAACTGTTTCATTGTAAGAGGGAAGAATTACAAAAAAAAAATGAAAACCCTCATGTTTCTAAACCTAAAGGAAACAATGAAGTAGGGGAAGGAACTGTAAATAAAGGCCCCAAAACTAATGAACTGCCAAAAAAATATTCCTACCGCTTTATCTAGCAAAGATGGAAAGATGGATAAGGAAATTTTTTTTGGGAACACATAAATATTAATTAAAGAATTTTCTAAAAATAAAGCAGGTGAAGAAGAGTTAGAGGAAATATCTAACTTGTTAACCCAAAATATGAATTTGAAGGTCCCTAAAAATGGGGGGAAAATACCCTTAACATTAGAGAAATACAAAGGGGAATTTCTTAAATTACTCTACTAATGAACATAAAAGTTCCCATGGGCATCAAAAAATGTGCAGGAACTGGTAATGGACAACATCAAACAAAGGATTGCACTGATGAACAAAAGAAAAAGCGCTTCTGAAAGAGAAGAGCAAAAAGAAAATTTGGTCACAATTTTTTTTGATAAAGTGTAATGCTCTGTTAATACAATCGGTGAACTAAACAAAGATATGGGAAATAAAATAATCCTGCTGAAGGATTGTAACTATATGAAGTAATTGAAAATATAACTTTAAGAAATGATATTATGAATAAAAAAACTTGCTTAATCGAGTCCCCTTGAAAACCAGTTGGATTTGCATATAGATAATCCGGGGCAAAGTGATGTTACCCCTAGATTAGATATAGGTAAAGACCAAAATTTGACAAAAAGAAAAGAAAATTTGCAAACCCAATCAACACATAACATATTGGAGTTTAGTATGCACAATAAGGAGGAAAACAACAATAATATATTTTCATTGCCTAACACTTGTTCATATTTGATCAAATACTAAAGAATTGAAACAATAAGATGAAATGATCAATCAAATGCCATATTCAATGAAATTTGATTAACACGATAAAGAGATTCAAATCAAAGAAATGAAACTAGAATTAAAGAAAATTGAACCTAACTATTATGCAAACCTGTCAATCCCATTGTGGATTGATGCATAATCAGTGGATGTGAAAGTGGATGGCTTAGTTTATGCATTATCCATTGTTATTCAGAAGCTTTGATAATGAAGATTAATGAAGTTGATTTACAAGATGCTCTCAAATTTCTCTAATGGAGTCATCAATTCAAGATTATAACTTTGCTTGAAGGCTTGTGGATGAATTCATGTTAAATGGTGAAGTATTTATATATTTGAGAATATTGATCAATGATCAAGATGGAAAATAGTGATCAAGGGATGAAATCAAATGAGAGATGAAGACATGGATCTAGGATGAATCATACGATTGATAATCTATAAGGCATGGATCAAATATTAGATGAAGGGTTTAAAATCCATGAGATACTCAAAAAATTCCCTTGATTTAAGAAAATCATGTAAGAGATATTTCCATTTGGAGGGAAATATTTGAATTTGAAAAGAGGAATATTCTTGTGCAAGTTGGAGAAGTTGGAGGATTGGAGGGATAATTAATGAATTAAACAATTTAAGAAATCATTTAATTGTGCCAGTGAAGGAATTAGGACCTTTAATTAAACAATTAAGAAATCATTTAATCAAAGAGAATTATAACATTTAATTAAACAATTTGCATTATTTAATTAAATGAGAGGAACATTAGCATGAAAATAATAAAAAATCAAAATAATATCACATCATTTTATTATTTAATCAAATGAGAGGAACATTAGCATGAAAGCACACATAATCTATCACTGAAATTTCAGCATTATGATCACTATCGTCTAATTTTCACCTTACAGTCCTTTTCCTCATTTCCTGAATTCCAAATAAACAATAATATATAAATCAACAACTTGAATCAGTAAAACTTTATTGAGTTCATAAGTTGATAACTGTTGACTTTCCAATCCGCTAATAACTACAAATGGAAACTTAAAATAGAATTCAGTTTACAGATTAAAAAGAATTTGCAGTCAAAAACCAAGAAGATGTTTGCAATTACAGGTATCAGACAAATTTTCCTTATGGATATATTCAAGAGAAAAGAACTCATAAAAACATAACATAAGTAGGATGAAGGAAAAACATACTCTAGTAAGGTTATGTCTGATTTGTCTCCAATTATCTTGGGATTTGAACCAACACAAATATATATCAAATATTAACATATATGATGATATTTTGACACCAATAAATCATTCCTAATTGTAAACCACATATCTCCTTGTTAGTTTGATTTACTTATTCTCCCCAGGCTACTATGATTTATTTAAAGGAATTTAATCCTTCCTTGAAGGAACCAGTAAATTAACCACACAAAGACAACAAATGTGTTTTGATAAACTAGATATACCCTTGATATATTGATTTAAATAACAAGGAAAGATCAAATTGGAGACAACAAGATAACATTCATTAATTCACTTCAACAAACAATTCAAACCAGAATTCAACCACCAATTATAACTTAATTCTATTGATCTTCAAAAAGATTTTACAATACATTTCAAAATTTTGTCTTGACTGACATGTCAAAAAGTGTCTTTTCAGTTACCCACTTTTAACATAAATAAAAAAATCTTAATTAACGTTGTTTACATAGGATTACATAAAAGCAATGAAAGATGAGAAATGATCAGATGTTGAAGTCCAGAGCACTCGCAAGATACGAAAGTTCGTTACTCATCGTAAGGTACCTATGATCATTCAGATCTGGCAAGGTCCTCTCTCCATAATAGTATCTGCAAGGCTTGGTACTTCACTACAAGGCCTATTCTTTTGGGGGAGCTAGATATGTTTGATCCCATTGGTACACTGTGTAATCATGAGGCCATTTGTACTCCTAGATTTTTTGTGTGTTGGCCAAGTGACTCTTCCATCAGCTGTCTAATAACCTTTTGGCGTCTGTGATGAATTTTGGGTATCCAACATCTAGTGCAATTATTCCATCCAAGGTTAAACTAAGGTTGTGAAGATTTATCTCACCATCCTTCTGTAAATTAGTGAGGTAGTTGGGAACAATTTGTCTAAACTCATCTAGCCAACCCTTGGAGCCTTTTAGTTGATCATCATCCCCTAGTATCTTAGGCACAAACCATTGTTTTAGTGCATGAAATGAATCCATTCTTGCCTTGATCTTTTGGTCTTCTGTAGATATGTATTGAAATTCATCTATGACCATTCAAACCATTTGCTTAGTAGGTTTTAAAGTTGTGGGGGCCTCAACACTCCTTTGTAAAATTCTGCACAAATTTATTAAGGTGTGATGTACAAGTTGCCATTTCTTGAATAAGGGGACCAATATAGGTACACGGGCCTTCATCTGATCAACTGCTTGTGACAAGGGGACATAAAATTCATACACATTTTCCAATTTTTCCACAATTAGTTTAACCCTATGCTCCAAGAACTTTTCCAATACCTTGAGGGTTTTCCTCTTTGCTCCTTTGTTTCTTCATTATTCTTTTTCAACAAGCTCCATACCTTTAACCGCGGCCCTAGTAAACATTGTTGAGTGCATTGTCATAGTAGCTGCCTCCAATGTTGATGTGTCTTGAAGTGTCTTTACCATGGTATTCCCTCTCATTTCTTGTACAACATCTAGCAATCTTGGTTTTTTTGTTCTTTTTTGCTTTTTCCAAAAGGCTAGTGTTTCAATTTTTGGATTGTAACATGTGCCACTCATTCCCTCATTTGAATTGAATTCAGAAACCAACATGGGATCTTCTTGGATTCTTACTTGATCCAATAAGAATATATTTTTAACTCCATCCCAGGAATAATTAGTATATTGCTTTCTAAGACCAATTTTCTTGCTTCTTGGGGGCTAACAGTAATTTCATTAATCCAAAGTTCTTCAAAAGTCTGGGCAATAATATGGTCATGCTGTGACTCCTCAGTGCCCATCTTATTAATTTGGAGTCTCTCCTCAAATTCTTTCATTTTCATCTTAATCCAAAAATCCTTAAACTCGCGAGTTTGAATAAATTCATCATCTTCAATAAATCTAAGGGCAGCAATCACCCTTTCATCATCATGCACTTCTTGATAACTATGCCCATGTACATCCACTCTTTCTTCTGGTTTGTGAGCATCAGTTGCAAGCTTAGGCGGTGGCTGATCAACTTCATCATCTTTAAAATTCACAAGTACACTGGCTACCTCTTCAGTATCCCCTACTTCTTCACTTATTTCATGTGCCACTAAGGGGGCCACTCTATGTGTCTTCTGCCTTTTAGGACTTGGTTGCTCAGGGGATGCTTTTGATTGTATTATGGCAATGTCTGGTATGGGCTCTGTGATTACAATACCACTTGGTTTGATGGGCAACTTGGAGGGTTTTGAAGACCAACCCTCAGGTTTCTCTTCTAGTTGAACATATAATCTTTCAAAGTTGTCAATTATTAAGTTCATCCTTTTGATAGGATCCCCTTCTTTAAAATAGAATCCTTGGAATCCAATGTCCCTTTTCTTCTTCTCCTCCTCAAGCCTCTTTATGATTTCCCACTTCCTCTTCCTCTAAAAAACTTCATGAGGTGTAAATTAATTTCTTATTACATCTTCTTCATAATCCATTTCATGGGTAATCCTAGATCTGGTGAGAAGTGTTTACCTTATAAAATTAATATGCCCTTCAGGATCAAAGACCCTTTCTCCTTGTGACTTCAATGAATACCTCATCTTCAAATAGCTCTACAGTTCTTCAAGAGTGTTAGACCCTATGGATAGCTCCTCACATTCAGTTAGATCAGGGAGGAATGTCCCCTTTTTTGTCTTTTCATAACATCCTGCTCCATCCATAACATTTGTGACATAAATTCTAAAAATGCAATTTGAATAGAAACAAATTTAGGTAAAACATGTGGGGCTTGAGGACACCCATAAACCCTTGTTACTATTTGGTCTACTAAGAAGAACCAATCACCGAAATTGTGAGTGTGTCCTTGCTCTGGCTTCAAAGCTAAAGGTCTTAATACTTTCATGATTTCATTAGGCAATCTTCCTGAAATATGACCAAGATTGGCCATGACCCTTGTTACGAAATCATCATGAAATATTACATAATCACTATTTTTACATCTATTATCCTAGATGTAACACCAGTTTTGTACAGACAACCTATTCCCTTGATTATCAGTCATTCCCAAACACATTCTTTTTGTTTTAGTACAATATTAAATGACACAACAATGAATATTTCCTGAAAGTGATGGGAGTTAAGTTCTTACTTGCAAAAATCCCTCATGTAGCCCTTTCTCAATTACAACAACAAATTCATACTCAATGTTTACTTTAGGATTTTGTATCTTCATTTCCATCATCATGAGATTGATAGGCATCCTCTCTTGAGAATCTATTCCAAGCACTTGGCACAAAGCGAAATATGTTCTTTTGAAATATACTTGAAAGTCTTCTATGGAAAATTTCTCAATTTGGGAGGGGGAGACAGGTATCCTCCTATTGTTTACACCCATTTTCTTGTGTAAAAGAAAGTTCATCATTCATGTAGGTTTTTCTCAATCTCATACAATCCTCCTCACTTTTGTCCAAGTCGATCTTAGTGATAGCTTGCTTGTTTAACATAAAACACTCTATAATTGCTTCTTTAGTCAGCACCACTAATGGTGAACCATCTAGCATTCTTATAGTCCTGGTAGCCAGGTGATAATATTGTGCCAATACTTTAATAAGCTCAACATCTACAAAGACATTTGGGACTATCAATTTGGCCAAATCTAAGGTCCAAGGATTCAAAACTGAAATCTTGTCATCCCTTTTTTCATAGAAGTACCAAAACAATTCCCACCCTGAGATAGGGATAATTAGGTCTCTACATCCATGGGTTGTATCTTTAAACACATTTTTGAATCCTTTGTCTATAGAATTAGGTAACACATCTAAAATGGATTGTTGCAGGGACCTCTTCTTTGTTTTAAAAATTGCGGAATCTTCCTTTTTACTCGCAAGTTGACTTCTTTTAGGTGGCATGATGAAGAATTTACTCCTACTTGATTTCTTT